>JAYKKM010000270.1:905000-945000 GCA_035772405.1 Chrysogorgia sp. JL179-B06 | reverse complement strand
AAAATGGAATAAACCACTGGCCAACACCACCTGAATCACCGGTAATAATCTTTGTTAAATAAAAATAATAAAATATTTTAAATAAACATCATCTCATTGTATTAAAATATATAAATTATTATGAAGAATTTTAAATATCCCAACATGCTTGTCATATGATACTCCGATGTCCCCCGCACTTGTGCAGTTCGATCCCTTGTTGTTAACCTTGGTTATTACATAACCTCATTAAAATCTATGTACAATTTCCACACATTCTAGCCAGTCTTTCTTTTGTGATTTGCTTCTCTGCTGAAACAAGTTGACAGCTTGCAAGTTCTTTGCCCACAGTTTGTCTCATGACTTCGCCACTCGTTGCACAATTCAAAAAAGTGATCGACTTGTGGCAAGTCTAGCCTGATTTTGCGGGTTAGGGGGATTTGAAAAAAAACCTGTGAAAAGATGAATTTGACTGTCAAAATAGCAGAAATCTGAAGGCATGAATAAATCAAGGAGACACTGTTATTTTGTGGACTTGGTACTTGAAAAGTCCAAAATAAGTTAAAACGCGAAAGAATTGAATTGGTAATATTTTAATGTGAGATTTATATTTTGTCTTGTCTTGACATATTTTGGGTTTTTCGAGATGTTTTTCTTTGAGTTATATTTTATTTAAGTGTGCACTTAACTATTTTACTATTGTATGTTTTTGTATTGAAAAAGATTACAGTCATGACTTAAAATATTTATAATTTAAGATTTTCCTGTTTTGTAGGACTTAAATGTAATTGAAAATATTTGGGCAAACATGAAGCACCACCTGAGGAAGTATGTTAAGCCAAAAAATAAAGAAGAACTAGTTAATGGCATTCTTAATTATTGGAAGGAGCTCACCCCAGAAACATGCAAGCGTTATGTTTTACATATTCCTAAAGTGATACCAGCAGTAGTGGCAAGTGATGGTGGACCAACAAAATACTAAATTACCACATGTAGTTTGTATTATTGTTAATTTATTTTGTATTTCATTGTGCAGTATTTAAATGATATTTCCTATTCATATATTTCCTAAGTAGTGTTCATATAATATTTTCTAGTAGTTTTATAATAAGTGCATGTATACTATATTGATGCTTTAATATTTTCCGATGTGGCAATATCGGAAAATATGGCACGATGGAAGGCCTAGCAAATCACAGGCTTCCCAAGCTTGCGGCACATTTATTATTATTGACTCTTTATTTACGATCTATTTTAATGGACTTGCAATGGGAATTCATTTGACTTCGTTAAATCTGTGTAATTTAGTGTGAAATCTGGCGCAGTTGAAGCATTTACAGCGATCGGTTGCGGCACTTTTATTTTAATATTTGAGTACTTTATGTACGATCTATTTTAATGGACTTGCAACGGGAATCATTCGATTTCGTTAAAATGCTAGAATATTGGCCCTTTCTCGATATATGAGCAACCGAAATTTAAAATTATTATAACATCAACCCAAGTCAGTTTTAGGGTTAGGATTAGGGTTAGGATAAGGGTTAGGATTAGGGTTATTTATTTTGAATTTCGGTTTGTTCATATATCGAGAAAGCGCCAGAATATTGCCATAAATTAAGAAATAAAGTTCACTTTATTTCTTATGAAGTCGTAGTTGTCGTTTCTGTGTAATTTGGTGTGAAATCTGGCGCAATCGAGGCATTGACAGCGAGTTCGGTATCTGGCCATGTTGTTCCTCACTATAAAATAGGAACAACATGGCCAGATACCGAATTCGCTGTCAATGCCTCAATTGCACCAGATTTCACACCAAATTACACAGAAACGACAACTACGACTTCATAAGAAATAAAGTGAACTTTATTTCTTAATTTATGTCAATATTCTAGCATTTTAACGAAATCGAATGATTCCTGTTGCAAGTCCATTAAAATAGATCGTACATAAAGTACTCAAATATCATAATAATAAAGTGCCGCAACCGATCGCTGTAAATGCTTCAACTGCGCTAGATTTCACACTAAATTACAGAGATTTAACGAAGTCGAATGAATTCCCGTTGCAAGTCCATTAAAATAGATCGTAAATAAAGAGTCAATAATAATAAATGTGCCGCAAGCTTGGGAAGCCTGTGAGTAAATTTGGCTTTGTTTATGGTATTTACACGTTATTGTCATGCTATTGTGAAGGGTTTCTTTGTGTAGTGTTTCTAGCACGCAATGACGTTAAAAATTAATGAGAACACAATCAGAACAAAAATGGCAGCCTTCAATTTACAAAAATACAATAAACAAAGCCAAATTTCTCTAAATAACCTATAAATGTTGTAAATATATTACAAATAAGTAAATAACATAGCATTGGAGAAAAATTATGTACATACATTTGACATTACTCATTTACATTAAATAAAAATATGTTGTAAAAAATCAACTGAATGCTTTGCTGTCAAAATCAAGACAAATTATTGTTTACATTATAGATATATAGTTCAATTGAAGTACTATAGCATTGTATACTGCATTCTGATCAGTTTGCAACAGCGAATTGCACAGATGATGTTGGTATTCACATTTGTTTCATGACAGAGCTGTCACTTCCTGTTGCTACAAATTCCTAATAGATTGATTAAAATTATGCTGGAGCCACTTTGTGGGTAAATAATGCATAGGGGGTCTTTCAGTAATTAGTTTTTCTGGGACTTGCATAATTCGGTAAACTAAATTATTATTATTATATTCTAACTATTTGTGTTGCAACACAGACAAGTCATAGCGGACTATTAAATAGATATATCCCACCACAAAACTGAAAAGGTGCCAAAATGTTTAATTTCCTTTTTTGATTTTCATGTGTCACAGTAGTTTTCTCTGAAAAATAATGTCACTGACAGTGATGCTGATGTGATGCTCAAAGTTTTCGAGTGTTCTTCACACTTACCAGGCTGACCCTGTTGGCTAGAACTGGATTAGGGCAGACTTCTCAGTTCTCAGTAAGCCAGCTTGGATACTGAGCCAACTCACCTTCATATTATCAAAGCCGTTGGCCAACACTATGTTATGGGTTTGCAATGATGGAAAATTTAACCAGCCCTTCACTGACAGCTGTATCATTACATGTACCATTGTACATACAACTATATATTTGTGTATATTGAACTGAATTTGCCTACAATGTCTTTCAACAAGGCACTAGATCAAGTAACCGGAAATTTAATGTACCGCTGGCACATGGATGACTGATTGTTGGCGCACCTTGAATTTACGTCGATAATCGATTTCGAAGTAGACATTATAGTATGGCAGGCATTAATTTATTTTCACTTTTTCAAGTTAATCTTTTCAAATGAATACACAGTTCACCTAAATCAGCATTTTTTATTGTCAAAGTAATGAAAGAATACATTTCTGAAAGCTTGGATGAGCGTGAAGCACATGTGCCGCTTTCGCAAGTTTAGTACAAGGTATTAATATTATACTTGTATTTTGTAGTTACTTACAGTTTCTTGCAAGATTTCTTGTTTGAAAATTAACTGACTAGTTTCAAAGTGTTTCTGATCATAATAGCAGTTAAACATTCAAATGAACAAATAATTTACAACATTGTAGTCATATTAGAATTTGAGATTTTGTCACGAATATTATAATGCACAAGTACTGAGTCAATTGAAACTCCGGGACTATGCGGGGTTTTAAAAGGACTTTGCTGGGGAAATACAAGTTTTTAACAAACATCGATCTTTTGGGTTAACTTTCATATAAATCCCGAAATGACGTCACACAGACTATCTGTAGTAAAATTCGAAATTAAAATCAGCTGTTATTTCTAAAATAAAAGCATTATCGTGAGATTAGGGTTAGTATTAGGTGTAGGGTTAGGACTATGTTTTAAATTCAGGATATTTATATGAAACATCAGCCGATCTTTTGAGTAAGGTCGCAGTGCTAAAGAAGAAGGTCTGTGATTGGTTAGAAGCTTTCTGTGATTGGTTAGGATCTCCTGTGAGATGGGGGAAGTGAGTCTTAATTGTAACCAATGACAATCGACGTTCTAGAGCACTGCGACCTGACCCGATCTTTTGGTATGGTGTAGCCGGGATTTAACACTTGTAGAGTCTGGGGACTAATTAGCATGATCAGACGTTTTAAGCCGAAGAAAAAGGAAATCCTATTATTAAATTCAAACTTTTGTTATGCTTTTTACAATTAGACTATTATTGTTGGTTTCATATTCCATGTGTCGGTTTGAAAGATCCACCAAATGGTTCGTGGACCGTGGTTCTGCCCGAAGTGCAAGCCTATGCGCAAAAATATCAGCTTTGAAAGAACAGTTATTAAAAGACGAAATGAGCAAAACAAATAGAAAGCCTTAACAATTTTTGTGTTCTGTTTGTTGTAAGAATATTAAACTTATAAATGTTTTCTTATTGAAAACTGAAAATCAGGGAAAACTAAATCTTTATGCCCGGGTAGCCAGGTCGGTATTTTTGAGCCGGGTTTTTAACACTCGTGAAATATTAAAATCCCAGCATACTCCCAGGGGTCCGTAGTTTCAATTGACTAGTGCATAAATAAGTAATCATGATTTTGCTCGTGTAATTAATAATTTTACACTACTGGTGACAATTGAAAATTTATCCAAATTGCACTCACCTATGGCTTAATTGTGCTATTTTGGTTCAATTTTCAAATAATCACTTGTAGTGTAAAATCATTGATCTCAAATACCTAAACTTATATTACTTTATTTCATGTGTCTAATAGCAGTATCAATGGCCTTTCGACATAAAGCCCACGATTTCTTTTTGTCCTCCACACAATATTTTCTAAATACAGCTTCCTTCACCACATTCATTCGGTTGTCGCTTTCCAGTGGCTGCTTCCCTTTAAGTCCCTGGCAATTTCTACCTTCCAGCTCATGTTTTGGAAACAGTTTAAATGCAAGATTCTTTGCATAATTACCAATGGAAGAGCTTTCCTTGTACGTTTCTTCATAAAGACCACTTCGAATATTGAGAAGATTAGGTTGCTGAGGCTCTTGGTTGCTTCTGATCTCAGGGGAAATGGGCGGTGGGTTTAACAGTTCATCTGGAGATGATGGAACTTGAGGAGGAGTGGGAATTGAGTTGGTACTGGTGGCAAATGATGAGGAACATGGGACAGGCAACGTGGAAAATGGAGAGATATTAAATGATAAATCCATTAAATTATCATCCTCATTGTTAAACTCTCTTCTGGAGTTGGGTACTGGTTGGGGAAGGGATAAAGATAACAACACACAATCAATTTTTTCAGTTAGTGCATTTAAGGTGCTACTGCATGCACAGACTGGTGCCAATGCTTCTGTCTGTACAGACTTTTCATTACAACTTTTATTTGGAAAGATGTTTCTATTCCAAACATTTTCAGACTGTAGTTCTGTCTGAACTGCTACTTCTTTTCCCTCTTCTCTTGAAAAGCCTTCAAGTAGCTTTTGAACCTTCAACTGCTCAGAAGCACTTAAAAACTTTAGGGACCCTGTCTTGTTGTCTTCCTCAGATGATGGCACAGACTGGTGTACTGCAGTTGGAGCTGCCTCTGCTTCAATAGAAATTATCTAGAATTTTAATCAGGGAGGAAATGCATTTAGAGGGGGCTATGGTAATTTTGAAACATGCATCCTGAAGTTAAAGTTAGGTCTAATTTGAATATAAAAATCAAAGCCCAGCAAACAACTGTTAGGCACAGCATTTCAGTCGAACATTTTAATATATTCGTCGGTATAATTTCAGTCGACATTTTAATATATCTAATGTTTCGTTGTATATCACAACATCGTCAGAGTAGATATATATATACATATATATACATATATATACATATATATACATATATATGGGCAATTCCATGTAACGGACATTACACAGTTTGTCAAATGTTGAAAACTAATTTGATATATTTCTTCCACTTTTACCATTGTTTCATTTTGAATTAGAAATTCTGATAAGTAAACAACAATTGATGTTCAACTAACTAATTTTTCAGAGTGTTTTGGAAAATGTCATATATTTACAATCACAATATTTTGCGTAACGGACATTACTCCAGAAAAGACATGCTTATTTTAGTACTTTTTCAAACAACATATCTTCTCAATTACAATGATTGTTACAACAAAACACCTAAATTATGAATCCATTTGTACATACTTTAAAATTATTTGTACATGTTGGAAAATGTTTTACCTTTTTTTTAAAATAAATAACAAATTTGTGTGTAACGGACATTACACAGAAGCCGTAACGGACATTACACTTTTGTCTCATGCTTCTTCTTTATTAATATTTGGTCCCAAAGTTACCCAATTTGATAGGGGATTGGATTTAAAACAAATTTAATCCATTGTAATATTTTCAACAATCAACAAAAATGGCTTTTTGCTTGTTTAAGCATAGTATGCGCACATTGTAAATGTTGTGTAAAAACCTTAATTACATGTAAAATTGTAACTATGTAGAGGTAAATTTGAAGAATTACAACACTGTATTTGGATGTTGGCAATAAAGTTAGACGTTTTTATAGCTAAAAAGCATAAAGAGGATAAAATTTCCTTAGCCACTAAGGGCTCTTGCTTAATTTAAGAAATCACAAAAAGTGCATTTAAACATGGAATTGCCCATATACATATACATATACATACATATACATACATATACATACATATACATACATATACATACATATATATATATATATATATATATATATATATATATATATATATATATATATATATATATATATATATATACATATATATATACATATATATATACATATATATATACATATATATATACATATATATATACATATATATATATACATATATATATACATATATATATACATATATATATACATATATATATACATATATATATATACATATATATATACATATATATATACATATATATATACATATATATATACATATATATATACATATATATATACATATATATATACATATATATATACATATATATATACATATATATATACATATATATATACATATATATATACATATATATATACATATATATATACATATACATATACATATACATATACATATACATATACATATACATATATATATACATATACATATATATATATATATATATATATATATATATATATATATATATATATTCATATACATATATATATATATATATTCATATATATATACATATATACATGTATTATATACATATATAAATGTATGTATTCCAACACTCGAAATTTTCCTTCACCACAAATCCTTTCAACATGTAGTTTGATCGAGTGAAATGCCAAATATTACCTATAATATACCCAGAATCTTATCCTGGCATTACCACCATATATACGGGGCTCGTGGCTAGGCTCTCGGCAACGGCTTCCGTAGCTCAGTGGTCAGAGCACTGCACTAGCAATCGCAGGGTCGCGGGTTCAATTCCTACCGGAAGGCCGCTAAGTTGCATTTTTCGCAACTGGTCCCGGTTTGGTCTTAAAATATATGTATTCCAACACTCGAAATTTTCCTTCACCACAAATCCTTTCAACATGTAGTTTGATCGAGTGAAATGCCAAATATTACCTATAATATACCCAGAATCTTATCCCGGCATTACCACCATATATACGGGGCTCGTGGCTAGGCTCTCGGCAACGGCTTCCGTAGCTCAGTGGTCAGAGCACTGCACTAGCAATCGCAGGGTCGCGGGTTCAATTCCTACCGGAAGGCCGCTAAGTTGCATTTTTCGCAACTGGTCCCGGTTTGGTCTTAAAATGTATGTATTCCAACACTCGAAATTTTCCTTCACCACAAATCCTTTCAACATGTAGTTTGATCGAGTGAAATGCCAAATATTACCTATATATATATTATATTGATCACGTTAACTTAGCTATATATATCAAATTGTTCGACCGACATACTGTGCCTAAAACTTATTTGCTCGGCTTTGATTTTTATACTCAAATTACTGTTACCGCCTGGTACCTCAATCGCTATAGACCTTTTTAATAAGTCTGGCGTCAGCAGCTGTATGACGTAGTTTGCGGCAAAGGAAAGCCCCGCGCGGCCATTTTGTTTACCTGCATTTTAAAGCTCAAGAAAGAAAGCCTCGACAATGGCAGGTTTTACGTAATTCTCTTTAGTTAATGCTAAAAATTATTTCTATGTCTATGATAGTTTGTATTATCGTTGTTATTTGTTTAATTCTTACTTTGGTTTGGCTGGTAAACTCGTATATCCGTCGACGTATGACCTTTGCTTACTCCTGTTGTTTAGATTTATATACCACTGAAAAGTATAATTTTCATTCATTTCCAGTTCTTGTTTTTTAAACCTACCAGTCTCATAAGCGTATATGAACACAGTGACAAGGTATAAATCATCGGTGAAGCCGATAAATCCGGGTATTGACAGTGAAATGACATTTCGTAAGTTTTCTTCTGATATCGACAGGAAAAGCACGAGAGTGTTGTTGCGTATAAGAAGAGACAACAACAAATTCTTACAGGTGAGTCGATCATAGACTGCATGAATAAGGCTTTGTAGTATTCGTACCCTATGTTGTATTGTATTGCACTTAAAACCGACCTAGTGATGTCTGGTACTTTGCACAGAAAAGTTTTTCACACTGAAACTTTTCATTTGGTAATTATATTAAAAAGGTTCGAATTAAGAGTTTTAGCAGATCAGCGAGATTGTACCACGAGCAGTAAAAAAGGCAGTAATTTCACTAAATATATGTGAAGAAAGCCTGCACGAGCCCACCTGCAGTTGTTTCAAAAGATAACTGTATTCTGAATTAAAGACCATGTGATCATTATATATCTCCAATAATATTGCTTTGAAAAATATCGAACATTAATTCATGTCGACATTTCGTAAGTTTGCTTCTGATATCGACAGGAAAAGCACGAGGGTTGTTGCGAAAAAGATGAGACAACAACAAATTCTTACAGGTGAGTCGATTGTTTGGTAACATAGACTGCATGAACAAGTATTCAATATTGCATTGTACTTAAAACCGACTTAGTGATGCTGCATGAGGTACTTAGTAAACATACTTTTGTATGTTTTTCATTGTTTCGCTGCATTTCAAAAACTGAGGATATCGAGTTTAATCCTTCTGCAAGAGATACTATTTGAAGCTCTATTTGAAACCGACTACAATAGCAAAGTATTTCGACTGCTAAAGCCTGCAAGAAAAAGTAAAGACTCTATAGTTTTCTTTCGTGCAGTGAATTTGTGGTTTGTAACTGTAACTGTAATTCGTATTTTTTAAGCAATTCATTATATTTATGTTCGATATTTTTCAAAGCAATATTATTGGAGATATATAATGATCACATGGTCTTTAATTCAGAATACAGTTATCTTTTGAAATAACTACAGGTGGGCTCGTGCAGGCTTTCTTCGCATATATTTAGTGAAATTACTGCCTTTTTTACTGCTCGTGGTACAATCTCGCTGATCTGCTAAAACTCTTAATTCGAACCTTTTTAATATAATTACCAAATGAAAAGTTTCAGTGTGAAAAACTTTTCTGTGCAAAGTACCAGTCATCACTAGGTCGGTTTTAAGTACAATAAAATACAACATAGGGTACGAATACTACAAAGCCTTATTCATGCAGTCTATGATCGTCTCACCTGTAAGAATTTGTTGTTGTCTCTTCTTATACGCAACAACACTCTCGTGCTTTTCCTGTCGATATCAGAAGAAAACTTACGAAATGTCATTTCACTGTCAATACCCGGATTTATCGGCTTCACCGATGATTTATACCTTGTCACTGTGTTCATATACGCTTATGAGACTGGTAGGTTTAAAAAACAAGAACTGGAAATGAATGAAAATTATACTTTTCAGTGGTATATAAATCTAAACAACAGGAGTAAGCAAAGGTCATACGTCGACGGATATACGAGTTTACCAGCCAAACCAAAGTAAGAATTAAACAAATAACAACGATAATACAAACTATCATAGACATAGAAATAATTTTTAGCATTAACTAAAGAGAATTACGTAAAACCTGCCATTGTCGAGGCTTTCTTTCTTGAGCTTTAAAATGCAGGTAAACAAAATGGCCGCGCGGGGCTTTCCTTTGCCGCAAACTACGTCATAGAGCTGCTGACGCCAGACTTATTAAAAAGGTCTATAGATCTACTTGAGTCACCAACTCAAATATTTTATTAAGGCACCGGTGTGGGGGTCTGAGATTGTCACCATGCTGAGATTGTATATTCTTTAGTGCACATGTTCGAAAAGTGGTTGTAATCTCAGCACGTGCAAGAAAGGGATTGTCACTGTGCTTGAATTATATCTCGAATTGTATAATCGAATGTTAATGACCAGTTCAAGCAAACCTTTTGAAGCAAAAGGATTGATCCATGATAGTTTCAGATTGTGCAATTTGTAATCTTGTCTGAAGTCGCTCAACCAATATCTCAAACCTTTTGCCAAATTCCGATTGCGCCTTATCGAAAGGAATTAACACTACAGACTCTGTACAGAGCATCTTGGTGTATGCGAAAATTCCTTCAACTACAAATTATCATCGACTGAAATAAAAATAGCTGATAACTAAACATCATTACTGTGCGGACTCTCAACCTGAACAATATAATATCGTATTCGTAACAAAGTTACTTTTATAAACACCACATGCAAATTCAAAACTGTTTGTAGAACATTGTGAGCATCGAAGTTGAGAACTTGTAGACTTAACAAAAATGAATAAACAAGTTTATCTAATGAGCAAAATTATCCAAGAAAACTTTCCTGGATTATATCTACTGACATATATCTTCTTCAAAAGCACGATGTATGCAAATGAGCAATATTGGCACGGGAGACATTTATTGCAGGCCCGAACGGTCAGTGTGCATGTCCAGGACAATCTGAGCACGGTACAATCTCAGACTGCCACACCGGATGTAGCGAAATGACTTGCAGCTAAACGACTATGTGGCGAAACGACCGGTAATCGTATCGTTAATAAAACGATTGTTATTGTCTTGACTAACTCGCGAAAACGTCTTCACGAAGACTAATTAATTTATTAAGTCTTCGCTACGTCTATTCAAATGAAGGCTAGTAACTCGGTTATCCAGGTAATTCGCCTCCCTCGATTATAAACAGGGCCTTTATACAGGGCTCTATTATAAAAGCGCGCGTCACTGTTCGGTGCGCTCTTAGCAGTTAGCTCACGCCTATCATCACAACCAACTTTATAAACGTAAAAAAGTTTTAGACTTTTAGTGCTACGTAGGCAGTATGAAATACAAGATCAAATTAGTGTAATCACTGAAATGGCAATAAACAGCCATACATGACATGTTAATGTTTTTGACGACTTTCGAGCAAAGACCCTTGAAACATCAGAGCTGCCAAAATCGCTAGAAACCTCAGCAAAAACCTTAACACGTTTGACAGTTTATCACCATTTGAACTTTAAACGTAATTCTGCGTTGAAATGTTATTGAAACGCCGTCAAACGTACAAGAAATAGCGAAAATAGGTTTGATTTGTTCTATAGCTTACCTTCTTTGTCTTACTTTTGCTCTTCTGTTTATCCTTACCCTCGACTGGGCCATCTTTTCGTTTACGCGTTTTGTCCGTGGATGCTGACTTGCGTCGTTTTGGCACGTTCTCTTTATCGTTATCATCGTCGTTAATACTGGTATTGCGGTTTTTATTAAATTCCTGGCCTTTTAGAAACTCTGTTTCGAACTGGCTTAGCACTGTCGGATCGTCTAGAATAGATAATACAAAACGTGGAATTAGTCTAAAAGATGTGTCCACTGACACTGTCGTTGGCAAACAGTTAGAACCTAAATGTCATCACAGAAAGTCAACTGACAATATTTTACTTACCATGAAGCTTGATGACGAGCGCTTCGTAATCGGTATTGCCATATATAGTCAACAATAACAGTGGCTCCATCTTGCAACTTGTTGCTATCGCCAACAATTTTCTTAACATTCTTGGTGCTGAGAATTGACGTACAGCCATCTTCTTCAAAAAAACCTAACATTCGGCGCTTTGCTGGATCACGTGTATTCGATCGGATACTCATTTTGAGTAAACAAATATTGGTAGAAAAGGAAACGTTTCTTCGGATTTAATCTGCAACAGCGACGGCGAAGGACAGACAGAATGGTGAAGACAGCTGAGCAGTGAGCGCGCCCAACTTATTTATTGCGGCAATATCGTCATTGGTCACGTTCCAAAAATAAAAATGACAGGTGTGCCACCTTGCATAATTTCATTTATTTCTTATGTATGCAATTATGCACTCTCAAAATTCCCATGGGGCGGGCTTCGGCGGTTGCGTGTGTGATTGCGATTCTGGTCAGTTATGACCATACCCTTCCAAAATGGTGCATGCATGCAGCATGCATGCAATGCATGCATGCAGCATGCATGCAATGCATGCATGCAAATTGGCACTTTGTGCATGCATGCAATATATAATTGCATGCATGCAACAAAACTGCATGCATGTAAAAATTATGCATGCATGCAAATTGTCACTTTGTGCATGCATGAAATATATAATTGCATGCACAAAACTGCATGCATGCAAAAATTAAGCTGCATGCATGCAAAAATTAAGCTGCATGCATGCAAAAATTAAACTGCATGCATGCAAAAATTAAGCTGCATGCATGCAAAAATTAAACTGCATGCATGCAAAACTTAAACTGCATGCATGCAAAAATTAAGCTGCATGCATGCAATAAAACCATGGGAAAATATTTACAAACTGACAGCATCAGGAACGTAATATTGCATTCAGTTTGTTGCATGCATGTAACAAAGAACTGCATGCATGTAACAGGACCAGCATGCATAATAGATTATGCAATACAAATGTATTGACCCAGAGTGCACATATTGCACATTAATATTACTATATATTGGTTTAATTATTGGGAAGTAATCTGCATACATGCAACATAAATTAAAACAAATATATATGGTTAAAAATACATGTTTTCTTTAAGTTCTTGAACTATATTATACAGTATAAACAGTTATAATAAGCAGTTCATTATAAGATCAATGATAAGTAGGGCTGCATTGCTGCAAATGTGGACTGCCCGACTATTTCATCATCGGCCTGCCGCTTTGAGTGTTTTCAAGAGGGTGGTTTGACATTTGGCTTTGTATATTGGTGATAATGTTGATTGACACACATAATATTCAATGGATAAGAGTTAACACTCTCAAAAACATTAACTACAAACTGCTTAATGTTGCTAAAATCTTAAATAGTGTTAAAACTTAAGTTGGTATAATATATTGCTTACTGTACATTAAGTTAATTGTTTAAAAATATGAAAGAGTTCGGCATTGTTTGAAGAAACATGATGACAGTAAGAAATAAAATGCAACAAAAAACTGATAAAACATCCGTGTTACTCGCTAGTGACTAGCTATGTGTTAAGTCAAATCCTTCTTTTTCAAGCTTTGATGCTAACCACTCAATGGAAAATTTATCTCCTGTGAAGTGGTATTCACATGGAACTTCCAAGCCATAGCTGCGTTTACCCTTGACTTAATTTGTATTGCCATATTTTCTTGAGAGGAATTCTATGATTCTTGAAACAAATAGACAATGTTTTAATAATGCACGGTACATTGATAAACATTTTTTATATAATACAGTAAACATCCGCTTGAAGAACCTTCCACCTATAAGAACCTCAGGCTGAAATTATGGATTTTGTGCCCTCTCAATAAGAACCTGTTTGAGCCTGATATTTGAAATAGGTTCTTATGTCACAAATACAATTTATAATTCCACTGTAGCAAAGTCCCAAATGAGGATGACATCAACATCTGGTTGCAGTTCCTTATCCTTTATACAATAATATACAATGCATTTACATGTTGACGGTACATCCAGTATTTCAGATCACAATAAATTATAGCCTGTTCAGTTTGCAGATGCTTACTGTTTTCTTATAGGGATTAAACAAACCATTAAAGAGATAAAGTACTACAGTATACAGTATGCTTGAGTTGTCTTTCTCCAGTTTTGTAAAATAATTACAAACCAATTTATAAGAAGCTAATACCCGGCTGATTTTTTGTTAGATATCAAATATATAAGAACCTATCCCAGGCTGGTTTGGAAAAATGTAGGTTCTTCATAGTGGGTGTTTACTGTACATTGTGTGCAACAGTTGTCATAAGCCAATCAAGCATGATCTTTTCAAATAAAATTATTTCTCATGCCACGCCTGATATTAATTTTGACAAATTCCTATTAAGCGGCCACTTGCCAATTCCCGAGGGTGGGCGCTTAATAGGGGTTCCACTGTATTAGAGTAAGTTTGGGAGAATTTGAAAGTTTGTCTGGATGAGAATTTATATATTTTCGCAAAGTCGCTATCCATACATACGTACTGGTATGTATAAAACTGGGCGTCTATCCACATAAAACCAGTTTTTTTGGAAGAAAAGTTTCAAATTATTTAAAAACCATGCAGTCTTTGGACAACCAAGTTACATATCCTGGTTAAGACTCTGATGGAGAGCAAAGGGTATATATAATTGTGTAGTTGGTTAATTTATATAATATATATACTACCAGTATTTATAGATATTTATGATTTGCTCATTTATGTACATGCTCTTTGGCTAGCATAATAAAAAATATTACCTAGCAAATAAACATAAACTTACCAAAATAAACTAAATACATTTGAGGGGCAGCTCTTCTCTTATTTTTGTTTAAGCAGGAATGCAAAAATTACAACTTGATCTATATGTTAAAAAGCAAGAAAAAACCTAATTAAAACACAGATAACAGTTCATAATAAATTAAAGACCAACAACCAAAGTTAATTAATTAACTTCTAGTAATATTGCTTTATTACAAGTCTTCTATTAAACTTGTTATGCAAAATATATACAGTATAGTGATTATTATAATACGATACATGGAAGATTGACTGGATTGTCTTGCTAAAGTCCTCTGAAAATGAGTCCCAGACAGTTTCCCAAGCATTACTGATATATACCGGTTGTGACTGTTGCATATGCAGTACAAATAGCAACATAAACCTGTGCTCATTGTAATCTTCGCTTTCCATATTTGTCTTCATAGCTCAATGGTTTTAGACCAGGTTCGAGCCCTGTCTGGGAATCAGAATTATTTTCTGATGATTCGAGCTTGACAATTTTCCACGTATCATCTGAGCTGATTCACTTGGCACTTTGTTCGCCACATGCCGGTATGCAATATCACATCAAGAAATCTTTTGAATATTATCAAATGTTTGGAAGTTAAATTTATACATAAAAATTATGACAACAACTTCTAAAACCAAACAAATATCACAAATGCTCTTTGAACTTTTAAGTTGTGTTTTTCAGGAAGCATTTAAATCTTAGAAATTCCCTTTTGTTGATTGTTATTATTACTTAATTATCATCATTATTATAAACAAATGAAAGGTTATGTAAACGGATATTCCCAACAAGTTTTCGTATAATAATACCGCTTTGTTTCCTGAGACCAGATAAAAGATAAATCATAAAGCCAAATGCTTTTCTTCGTCATTCAGATTGTTTTGATTGGACACTCGATTATCCACATCCATTAAAAATAACTCTTCCATACAATGCAGGGGGAATATCTAAGACAATGTTTTTGATAAGATAAGATAACCTCTGGTAAACTATTTGATTTCGTATTTTATAGCTGCTTCGAACTTTCAGATACGTAATTACGTTTAGTATAGCTAGTTTATAGTGAGAGTAGATCAGACTTACCTTCGATCTTTGCTGAAATTCAATTTCATCACAACCAAGACCGACAAATAATTGATGATAAGACATTTCTTTAGAAATGGTAACACAAAACAATTTACCAAACAAAGAATCCAAGACACAACGGAGTAGCTTCGACGCCACGAGGGAATTCAAATATGGCGCAACTGCTTAACACCTAACTCGCTGGGAACTCTGGGAAATATTCATCTCGTCCCGGGGCCTCGCGCGGCATCGCCTCGTACCGCGAAGGCCCTGGGGACGAAGTTAGTTTCATTAATGATTTCCTCGTAAATATAATTATGCAGTTTTTGTAAAGATTATATATATATATATATTTATATATCAGTAATATTTGGCATTTCACTTGATTAAACCACATGTTCTAAGGATTTGTGGTGAAGGAAAATTTCGAGTGTTGGAATATATACATTTTAAGACCAAACCAGGTTCAAGGCCTTCCGGCTGGAATTTAACCCGCGACACTGATGCTAGTGTAGTGTAGTGTTTTATGGCTAACCATAAAACTTATATCATGACTGTCCTGAATTTCGACATTTTTTTGTTACTTTAATGTGTTGCATGCTGAACAGATGTTGTGTTCAATGCAATCCATGCATGCAGATGTATTGCATGCATGCAGATTTTGCATTACTATTGCATGCAGATTTATTGCATGCATGCAGATGTAGTATTGCATGCATGCAGATGTAGTATTGCATGCATGCAGATGTAGTATTGCATGCATGCAGATGTTGTATTGCATGCATGCAGATGTTGTATTGCATGCATGCAGATTTATTGCATGCATGCAGATGTTGTATTGCATGCATGCAGATTTATTGCATGCATGCAGATGTAGTATTGCATGCATGCAGATTTATTGCATGCATTCAGATGTTGTATTGCATGCATGCAGATGTATTGCATGCATGCAGGCATTGTATTGCATGCATGCAATTCTGCCTGCATGCATGCGTGCATGCATGCAAACATATTTGCATGCATGCTGCATGCATGCTACATGCATGCTGCATGCATGCACTTTTTGTAAGGGTATATATATATATATAATATATAACGAAATAATATATAAATATCTTACTTACAACGTCAACGTATTGTCTCGTTTGGCATGCCGTACCCTACGGTTCCCCCGGCCCACTCCCGGTGTGGCGGTCTGAGATTGTACCGTGCTGAGATTGTCCTGGACATGCGCACTTACCGTTTGGGCCTGTAATAAATATCTCCCGTGCTATGATTACTATTTACATACATTGTGCTTTTGAAGAAGATATAATATGTCGGGAGAATTATCCAGGAAAGCTTTCTGGGATAATCTTGTGTTCCTTTGATAAACTTGTTTATTGTTTGTTAAGTCTACAAGTTCTCAACTTCCATGTTCACAATTTTCTACAACCAGTTTTGCATAACCCAAGATTCGATATTGCATAGCCCAAGACTATTGTGAAATCGAGGACTATTGACACTGTTGTGAAACTGGCACTTTTCACACACTGTGGTCACGCTCATTGACAATAATTTGAATTTTTGAATTTTCCCATATACCAAGATGCTCTATAGTGCTCAATCCTTTCAATAAGGTGCAATCGGAATTTGGCAAAAGGTTTGAAATAACTTTGGTTGAGCGACTTAAGCCAAGATTAAACGCCATGCCAATGTTTCAACAACATAGGATTTCAGAATTGACTAATTTCTAGATTTCTTCCTGGGAAATTATCCACAAACTGAAAATGTCATTAATCAATCGTTTCAAGGCAAAGTGTTTGCTTGAACTGGTCATTAACATTCGATTATTAAATTCGAGATACAATCTCAGCACGGTGACAATCTTGGACTGTTCTTGCGCGTGCTGAGATTGTAACCACTTTTCGAGCATGCGCACTAAGTGAATATGCAATCTCAGCACGGTGACAATCTCAGACCGCCACACCTGCACCAGTTCGTCCCCAAAAGTTACGGCAGCGATGTAGAATATTACTTATTTAAGAAGTATAATATCGTTTGCTATGAATTTGATACCGTAGACTTGCAATCTGCAGTTTAGCGGAAAAACTGCCTTGCCATAGTATACTTCCCAATCTTTGACGCTTGATTATTTGGTTGTCTTATATGACATGTTGGCATATTGAATCAATATGATTTGTCGATATGATCATGGCCCACACTGGCACGCGCGCCGATGGCGATGTATCATGTATGCAGTCACAGATATGAATTATATCTTCGAATGCTGATAATTCTGACACAATTGTGAAGTACGCAAAGGGAACTAATGCCATCAACAACACGACAAGACATGCTTTGTGTCTGTCATGCAATATTTTAAATCATACGTACTGAAAAGATAAAAGCTCTTGTTATGACTGTGTTTCTGGAGCATTCTAATTTAATTTAACAAATAAGTAATTTACGCGCGCCGATGTATGGTCACAGATATGAATTATATCTTAGAATGCTGATAATTATGACACATAAGGGAACTAATGTCATCAACAACAAGACATGCTTTGTGTCTGTCATGCAATATTTTAAATCACACTGAAAAGATAAAATATCTCGCGTTCGAAGTAAAGATGTTCTTCAACAGTTTAAAATATATTTTGGTCTACTCTGACGAACGGCACCGCTCGAAAGTCAGCCTATATCGTTGCTAAAAATCTTGACAGTTCTCCACCTGTTCACTTTGCTATATATCTCAATTCCCAGACATTGTCTACGTATTCTATCGCTGCGATATGCCTATAACCAATAAGTTTCGTCAAGGTCGCCATCACGAAATGGTAAGTTATTTGCTTCCTTTTTTTACCGTCGATCAGTAACCATGGTCCATGACCTTACTTATTTCATCTAACACGCGTTTTTCCAGTCGTATTACTTTACATTTTAAAGATCATACTCCGATGAATTCCTCCGCTCGAAACGTTGGTATTTCGTTACTAAAAATGTTGGCAATGGTCATTTACACTCATTCTTAATAACGACGCACAGCCGTATAGTATGCAGTTCAAGTAAGAATCAATATCAAACAATAAAGAATGTAGTTTGACCAACTCAGACAAAACAATCTTAAAATAATGTCTAAATCACCGTTTGCCGACACAATAGCGTCCAGAATACCCATTGAGTAGAATAAAAATAATTAATTTCATTTTCTTTCGCGTTCTTACGATCGGGCGAGATCGGAATCCGAAGTGTACGGTCGCCAATACTCTTGCGGTTGCGGTCGAATGTGTCAACCGCAACCGAACCGCAACCGAACCGCAACCGAACCGCAAATGAACCGCAACCGAACCGCAACCGAACCGCAACCGCAGTGTTAGGTTAATTCTAGGCAGTACTGTACCTGAAGAGATTACCAACCTCCTTAAAAAGCTAGATGTTCACAAAGCCACAGGACCTGATGGCATACCCATCAGAATTTTGAAAGAATGCGCTGAACAGATCACCCCCTCACTTTGTACCCTCTTTATCCTATACTTGGAATCCGCGTCATTTCCTGAAGAATAAGAAACTACCGGTAGTATTCAAGAAAGGCGACGACGAGTGTGCAGAAAACTATCGACCTATTTGCCTTATTTCTAACATCTCTAAGTTGCTAGAACGTTGTGTCCTGAACAAGATAAGAGATCACTTACTGGAGTTTATAAATCCTAACCAACACGGCTTCATTCTTGGAAAAATATGCACCACCCAACTCCTACAAGTCTTGGACCATATCGGTAAACAAACTGACATAATATACTAGTACATGACCAAACCGTTTGACAAAATGCGTCGTAGCGTGATACTCGAGAAGCTACGAGAAATCAACACCCATGGCAATCTCCACTCGTGGTTTAGTTTGTACTTGCTAGGACGCACATAGCGCCGCATAGGACGCACATAGCGTTGCACGACGCAACTCTCCCAATATCATCAGGCGTACCACAAGGATCGATACTGGGACTCATATTTTTCCTACTGTACGTCAATGACCTGTCAGACTGTACGCTGTCCTCGAGTACTGCTTGTTTTGTCCCATACACACCGAAAAGAATAACAAGAACCTGCTAGAATATTAACCTGCTACAATATCGCCCGCGTAAATGCAAATCACTAACTTTCCAGTTAGTCTCCTAAAATACAGTACTACCATGCAGCAGTGGAGATATGTTAATTGTTATCTGATGTACTAATTGCAAACTGCACGAAAACTAAAGTAATGCATTTTGGATCCAATCAACGCCTTGTAAGATCGGATAAGCCTGTGCTATCACTATCTGGAATCCTTCTAGAACAAACTCAGTCTGTAAAGTACTAAGGATTATCGTTTGACTGTTCTATGACATGGCATGACCATATTGATGCTGTTGCATCAAAAGTATATAGACCTTAAAAGTATCTAGGCCTCCTTATCCAACTCAGACAAGACATAACTTGATAGACTACTTAGATTGCAGAAGATAGGATCCAGAATTACACTAAACTAGAAATACGTATCCGCAATAATCCCCTCGCTCGCCTCTTCTACCACTTCTCCCAAGCCTATATATATATATATATATATATATATATATATATATATATATATATATATATATATATATATAGAGCAAAAATATTCGCTAAGTAGGGCCAAATAAACTCAGCGATGCGTTTTTTAAGCGAAGATGCGTGTGGCGGTGTTTTGCCGTTAACAGATGATGTTATGCTACAGCTTCATCAAAAACATCCGGAAGCACAAAAAGCGAAAATTGGAACACTTCTTCATGGGCCAGTACAAGAAATACCAGAAAGTTTATACTTTGAAATAAATGGAGAAATGGTAAGAGAAATAGCTCTGAGAATGAAAGGATCTGGCGGCCCGTCTGGTGTCGATGCAAATGGCTTCAAGAGAATACTTTCTTGCAAATCATTTAAGCAATCTTCCACAGGGCTTTGTGACGCATTGGCTACTCTAACAAAAACTCTGTGTACGGAATTTGTAGATCCCTCTTCGATCGAGGCAATAACAGCAAGCCGTTTAATCCCTTTAGACAAAGGTGAAGGTGCAGTCAGACCCATTGCCGTAGGAGAGGTGATAAGAAGAATAATCAGCAAGTGTGTGATGAAGGTTGTCAAGCCAGATGTGATTGAAGCAAGTGGCTCGCTTCAGGTCCGTGCAGGCCAATCTTCTGGAAGTGAAGCCGCGATCCATGCCATGAGTAATATTTTTGATGCAGACGACACTGATGCGATCCTGCTCATCGATGCCTCTAATGCTTTCAACGCCCTCAATAGAGCCGGTGCTCTTCACAACACCAGAGTTCTATGCCCGACTATTGCGAGCTATACAATAAATACGTATAGATTACCATCACGACTGTTTATAGTTGGCGGCCAAGAACTGAAATCATCAGAAGGAACGATGCAAGGTGATCCTCTATCGATGGCCATCTACGCAATCAGCCTTCAAGCACTCATCACACATTTGTACCTCGCAAGTTCCACAAAGCAGTGTTGGTATGCTGATGATGCAAGTGGAGCAGGATCTACTGTGCAATTAAAGAAGTGGTGGGACACATTGACAGAAATTGGCCCTGATTATGGATACTACCCAAACGAAAAGAAATGTTGGCTGATCGTTAAACTGGAAAAAGAAGAAATCGCAAAGGAGACTTTTAAGGAAACAGCCATTAATATTACAACTGAAGGAAAGAAATACCTAGGAGCAGTAGTGGGATCGAGATCGTACCTGACCGAATATGTCGATGAGAAAGTAAAATAATGGGTAAAAGAGTTAACCAAGTTGTCCGAATTTGCAATAACTCAACCCCAAGCAAGCTACGCCGTCTACACCATGGGCCTGAAACATCGTTGGACATATTTCTTTCGAACTTTGCCAGACATACAAGACCTACTACGACCTTTAGAGGAAGCAATAGCTCAGGTCTTTTTACCGGCGATAACAGAACATGAATGCACCCAACTCGAACGTGAAATTCTGACATTACCAGTAAGAAAGGGTGGCTTAGGAGTTACAAATCCATGCCAAGAAGCATCAGTAGAATATGCAGCATCAACAAAGGTAACAGCCCCACTGGTGGAACAAATTTTATCACAAAGGCATGAACTACCTGATGTTTCTAGAATACAAACACTGAAACAGATAGTGCGGAAGGAGAAGAATGACGCCATCAATGAAAAAGCCGAAGTTATCAATATTTCAGCATCACATAAGACGAAGCGAATGCTGGAATTCGCTTCGGAGAAAGGAGCTTCAACTTGGTTGACGGTGATCCCGATTTTTAGAGATGGGCTTTAATTTAAATAAGCGCGAGTTTAGGGATGCATTGAAGTTAAGATATGATTGGCCACTCAATGATAATCCATCGAAGTGTGTATGTGGAGAGTCCTTCAATATTGATCATGCGATGATATGTAGACGAGGGGGATTCATCATTCAACGCCATAACGAATTGCGTGATTTAGAAGCTGAACTTCTGAACATTGTTTGTTATGATGTCCAGATTGAACCTGTACTACAAGAAGTCAATGGAGAAGCCCTAAATCCAGGATCAAACAAATCAGCAGATGCCAGACTAGATGTTCATGCACGTGGTTTGTGGGAGAAACAAAGATCTGCATTCTTAGATGTCCGGGTATGTCACCCAAATGCAGAATCTTACATGGATCTAACTCCCAAGCAAATTTACCGCAAGCATGAGAATGAAAAGAAACGGATGTACAGCAAACGAGTCACAGAAATTGAACAAGGAACATTTACACCTTTACTTTTTACCACTACTGGAGGCATGGGAAAGGAATGTCTGATATATCACAGTCGATTAGCTGAGTTAATTGCTAACAAGAAAGGAGAGATGTATTCGAAGACAATGGCATGGATAAGAGCGAAAATTTCGTTTTCAATTCTTCGATCGGCTTTATTATGCCTTAGCGGTTCAAGGACAATAAGAAGAATGCATTGTAATATAGAGAACATTGACTTAGATGTTGAAACCAGTACTGGAATGATAAATTAGTTGTTTGTATTTTTTGTTTTGTTTTTATTATAATATATTTTTCTATTGTAATATAATTTGTAATTCAAATTATTTATTTTTATTTTTTATATTATAGCTTTAAGGTACGGACAGAAAACTCTGTAAGAGAAACAATAGATATGTAAATATATATATATTAATTTTATTCTGAACATTATCCCTTTTTTTTAGTGCCTGTTATTTAAAAAAATTATTATGATAAGAAATAAATTATTAATTAAAGTGAAACGTAAAATCTTCAAGCTACTGTAAGTAATATTATCTTGAAGATTTTCCGCTTCCTCACTGAAGGCAGAACAGGTCGTTCAAATTTCACAGCGTTGACAAGTTCCGAATGGCGAAAAGTAAGGAACTTTAATACACGTGATAAAACTCTATGTCATAAAACGTCATAAAAATGAACAAATATATCGACAGACATAGGGCAATTTGCACAAATCGAGATTTCGTTGACTATACATCGTTCCGCGAAGAGATCTGGGCACGAGGACACAGCAACCCAAGTCAAGATTAGTGTGCTGCCTACGGAAGCAATTATTTATTATTATTATTATTATTTATTATTATTTATTATTATTATTTATTATTATTATTAAAGTGAAACGTAAAATATTCAAGCTAAGTAATATTAGCTTGAAGATTTTCTTCAGCATGTACAAGTTCAATAATCCAAGCAACCATATTGTTTAATATTTACCATAATACACATTTAAGTTGTAGAAAATATATCTGCACATAGAAGTTCAATTGTGAAACATCGAACCATTTCAATTCCTTCGAAAATGAAAACCTGAGAGGGATTGATCCCTGTCTACTCCAAAATCGTCTGTCTACTCCAAACTCACACATTCACTACATCAGTAACACATTCCTAATTTAACCACCTAAAAGTAACGTTACTCCGAAAGTAACGCCTATATACATGAATATAGCGGTCCTAACGTAAACAAGCATATATATATATATATATATATGTATATATAGGTGGTATGTTCACATGTATTTATGGGTGTTTATTTGGTTACCTGATTGAACTTGGATACTATTTTCTTAGGTTTAGCGGATGCAGAAGATGGGCAATTAAGAGGTGAGAATACAATTTTTTAGATGGAATGTTAGCTGCAGGCGCCTGGATGGTTCTTTTTATTTATGTATTTAATAACAATGGTTGGGTACCATAATAGCTAAAGCCAATTACTACGTATATTTTTACCTGATTAAACGTATAACCTACTCTTTTTTAAGGCATAATCACTACACCGGTGCGTACTTTTACACTGGCGGGTGCTTCAGGTAAGAATATTATTTTAAATCTGAGTTTTCCCAAGTGCTGGGAACTGTATGGTCCTTTTTATTTGTTAGGTAGCAGTAATAACGAATTACTGTGTGCTAGAGTAAATAAAATATGAGATAGAGGTGTGCCAAGATATAGGATCTATTAAAACAGTAAAAATTTAGGGTGCAAGGTATTTCTGGTATTGGCTTGATAAAATAACACGAAGAAATACCTAAAGATACCATGAGTGTCTATAATGCAAAACAATTATACCACTCTCGTCGTATATGAACCCATAGCCAACTTATTAGAAGGGGGCTAATTAATAGAGGAAATACGGTATTATGACTATATCGTAGTTTCGCCTAATAAGGTAAGAGCATAGTGAAATATAAGAGCAGAATATACACTCAATTCAATACTTTAGTTCCATACCAGTTTTACCGATTTGAAGGAGGTAAAATTCGAGAGCCCTGGGGAAGATAATTTGTTTGCCTTACCAGGTATATTAGCAATAAAATATTTTAAATGCAATAAAATAATCTGCTTAACTCGAAACTAAAATGGCCGATGCAAACAGTCAGTTAATAATTGACGAAATTGAAGAACTAATCTTTAATGGTGTTAATTCTGACAACTTAGATACTGAATTCTTGACTGCGATCGACTTTCCTAAGAAAAAAAAAAGATATTTATGGCGATAATTCCGACAAACGACAACGAAAGTAACGGCAACAAACTATCGGCTTGGCGACTTGGCGTAGAATTCGCAGCATGCAGGGAAGGGGGGGGGGGGGGGGGGGGGGGGGATGTGGAGAATGAAGGAAGTCGTTGCTATATGTTTGCCGCAAAGCCGCAATTGTGGCTGGGAAGACTTATTAAAAAGAAAACTGAACAAGGAAACATATTTACCGGTAAATTCCGAGACTAATGTAAACAGTTTGACATTTTCCGTAGCACAAGCACTTTGTTTTGTGATGAATTTATGAAGAATAAGCAATCTGTAAACAAATTAATATTTAATTTTTGAATTTGTGATTTTAGTTCAACAAGCAAAGGGGGGGGGGGGCTTCCCCGGCTCCCCCCTTCCCCCACTAGCTACGTCCTGCTACATCTGGTAGGCATGTTTATGATTACCAACGTGCAGACTTCAGCGGATTTCGTTCGGCGATTCTCGACCACAATTTGAATGATCTCACCCAACCTTCTTTGTGCATTGACGAAAATTGGAAGATATGGAAAAACGCTTTTATGTGTATAATTTCTCGTTTCATACCAACTAAACGCATAAGAAGAAAAAACTTACCACCATGGATTGCAGGATAAATTTTACACGCTATTCGCCAAAAGGAATCAGACGGATAAAGCTAAATCATTCATCTAATAAGCACTATACGAAGTTTAAAAAGCTAATATCTTTCATCAAACGTATGATTTCTGTAGCGCAGATAATTTTAATAGCTGAGCTTTCGTCTCGTGGACCATTTTTTCGCTTCGTTATCTACTCTGTCTTCAAGATTTCTTCAAAAAACGGTAACCTGCCACAAACAATCTCTACGGCAAATTCCTCCAACCACCATGGTAGATCTGTTGCGTCTGATCCAATCACAATCGCAGACCTCTTTAATCGCTATTTTAGCTCCATATTCCACACCAAAACAATCTTGTCGATAAACAAGGCATATAACAATGTTCCTTCCAACCAACATAATCTATCTGACATGACATTAAGCTAATACCTGAAGAGATTACCAACTTCCTTAAAAAGCTAGATGTTCACATAGCCACAGGACCTGATGGCATACCTATCAGAATTTTGAAAGAATGCGCTGAACAGATCACCCCCTCACTTTGTACCCTCTTTAACTTATACTTGGAATCCGCGTCATTTCCTGAAGAATAAGAAACTGACAATATTGTCCCGGTATTCAAGAAAGGCGACAACTAGTGTGCTGAAAACTATCGACCTATTTGCCTTATTTCTAACATCTCTAAGTTGCTAGAACGTTGTGTCCTGAACAAGATAAGAGATCACTTACTGGAGTTTATAAATCCTAACCAACACGGCTTCATTCCTGGAAAAACATGCACCACCCAACTCCTACAAGTCTTGAACCATATCGGTAAACAAACTGACATAATATACTAGTACATGACCAAACCGTTTGACAAAATGCGTCGTAGCGTGATACTCGAGAAGCTACGAGAAATCAACACCCATGGCAATCTCCACTCGTGGTTTAGTTTGTACTTGCTAGGACGCACATAGCGTCGCATAGGACGCACATAGCGTTGCACGACGCAACTCTCCCAATATCATCAGGGGTACCACAAGGATCGATACTGGGACTCATATTTTTCCTACTGTACGTCAATGACCTGTCAGACTGTACGCTGTCCTCGAGTACTGCTTGTTTTGTCCCATACACACCAAAAAGACTAACAAGAACCTGCTAGAATATTAACCTGCTACAATATCGCCCGCGTAAATGCAAATCACTAACTTTCCAGTTAGTCTCCTAAAATACAGTACTACCATGCAGCAGTGGAGATATGTTAATTGTTATCTGATGTACTAATTGCAAACTGCACGAAAACTAAAGTAATGCATTTTGGATCCAATCAACGCCTTGTAAGATCGGATAAGCCTGTGCTATCACTATCTGGAATCCTTCTAGAACAAACTCAGTCTGTAAAGTACTAAGGATTATCGTTTGACTGTTCTATGACATGGCATGACCATATTGATGCTGTTGCATCAAAAGTATATAGACCTTAAAAGTATCTAGGCCTCCTTATCCAACTCAGACAAGACATAACTTGATAGACTACTTAGATTGCAGAAGATAGGATCCAGAATTACACTAAACTAGAAATACGTATCCGCAATAATCCCCTCGCTCGCCTTTTCTACCACTTCTCCCACCCCCATCCCACCCCCATCCCATCCTAGAGTTTATTTTCCCATCCATGGTCCCCAGACCGCCGCATATTTGTATTTGTAGTCTCTGTCGATAAGATTTTGGACGTTATCTCGGCCAATATTTACTCGATTTCAATTCTGAAAACAGATTTACGATTAACAAGTCCAAATACATAACTCACGTGCCCATAATATTACGCGAATGTGTATAACCTTCGTAAAAACCCATTTATGTAGTTCGTCAGATAACCACTCGCCAATGGCCTCCTTCGCCCAAAATTCAAATATTGTCCGATTCAAACGGTTTACCCAAAACGACTTAATATATATATATATATATATACATACACATATACACATATACACATAAACATATATACATATATACATATATACATACACATATACACATATACATATATACATATATACATATATACATATATACATATATACATATATACATATATACATATATACATATATACATATATACATATATAGGTAATATTTACCTATATAGGTAATATGTACCATATATACATATATACATATATACATATATACATATATACATATATACATATATACATATATACATATATACATATATACATATATACATATATACATATATACATATATACATATATACATATATACACACTGTTATTTTCAAGGAGTTGTTTTAACTCCAAAAATGGAGTTAAAAAAAAAGGTTCAAAACGCCCCAGTTTTTTCGGAGTTATTTTAACTCCACTAATTTTAACTCGCTTCTGGGAGTTAAAATAACTCCGATTTTGGGGTCAATTTAACTCTGATTTTGGAGTTAAAATAACTCTATAAATGGAGTTATTCTAACTCCGATATTGGAGTCAATTTAACTCTTATTTGGGAGTTATTTTAACTCTGAAAAAGGAGTCACTAGAAAAAGGTTCAAAACATCCCGTTTTAACTCTACTCCCACATTTAAAATCAGATACAGCTGCAGGATAAGAAACACAGAAAGGTTTATGATAAAAGGGGTTTTTTAATTTAAACAAATAGCCTGTTTCATATTATAAATAGATAAATATGTTGTTATAAATATATAGAGAGCATTCTACAATTGGTAACATGTGAAAGAAATCGATGATTGGGATTGTGGATATTATGTAAGATTAAAAAAATACAACTCATGTGCAACTGCAAGGCCTTTCAGTGAGAATACAAAAATGTAACTTGAAGGCCTTTCAGTGAGAATAAAACTCTCGATCCCAAATCTAGAGCGGAATTAATAGATTTTGATGAATAACTTAAAACAAAGATTCAATTTGTTTTATTTTCAAGCATTTTTCTGAGATCTTCATAAATTCAAGGATTTCCAAGCCGTGGATTTTTTCCAAGTACTTTCAAGGTCCTTGCAAAACCTGTACAGAACCCACTACACAATATATGCAACATAGTTTGAGCTCCTTCCCATGTAATATATCTGCACGGGCAGGATTTCACAGAAAGGCCTTCGAATTGCAATCATTCAGTTTGCAACCAGTAATGAAAATATGGTATAAAAATCCCAATTATCAATTTCCTTCATAATATGTTAAGAGAAAATGTATATACGTAATAAATATATTAGATAAAATTAAATAAAATAGATAAAATGTTTTGTCCATAAGGGTTGCTTCCAGGAAAATGAAGATGGGTACCAGATGGGTAGTGCATATTAAAGATGTACAACACACCAACCAGAAGGGACAATGCAGTCGCTAGGCGAACATTATTCAGCTTAGCAATTGTGACACCCTCTGCTACCAAATCCAATGGTTTGATGGTGGCCAGTCCACCAGATCCAATGAGTCTTGGTGCTGTTGTTTTTCTGATTTCATCATCAATATCTTCTGGCTAAAAAGAATAAAAAATTGGAGCAGAGAAACAATCAGACATATAATTTTATGATTTTAAATATAAATATTGTTCTAAAATTTGCCTTTTAGAAGTGCATATCCAAACATTCAAAAAGGCTACTTTCGAAGGCAAGTCATGAGTTCTAGTATTAGATGGTAATGCCTGTGAAATAATATTTGGTTTACTACAAGTAATATTGGCATTTACACTCAATAACATGTGAAAGAAATATTAGGTAAAGGTTTTTAAGTGCATTTAAGTCTGCACTGCTTAAAGTGCCTATGAAATGAAACAATCGATATTCCATAATGTGTTTCCTTCAAAAATAGATTTTTAATAAATATGACGAAATCTGTTTAAATTTTTTCTTTATCATGTTAGGGTGATGTCGTCACAAGGTGGACATGCTGTACTAGAGAAATATTAAAGTGTTGATATTTCATAAAGTATGACTTGGAGAAAAACGAAACATGGCAGCAATGTCGACCTTCGAGTGCTCGACTCATCAACAATGTTTGTATAGTTACCATGGAAACATACTAGGTTCCAGACCCTTTTATCCTTATTTCGTAAAATGTAATTTTCTTGTTTTCTGGATACATGCTGTTCACTTTGTTCTGGTTATGTATTTGGTATGACGTTCTTAATATGAAAAATGACAGTGTTTGTCTAAACAATGCATCGTACTAAAACTAGAGCAAGTTTTTATTTACTCCTTTCACGGACCTGGAGCCTAGTTTATTACCATGGTGACCACGAAAAGCAGTTTATCACATAGCTTATTGTGGTAGTTGAAATGCTACTAGGTTTCGTAGTTCTTGTGAAAACACTTCACAAAATATCAAGACTTTAATATTTCTCTAGTACAGCATGTCCACCATGTGACGTCATCACGCCAAAATTTAAAACAGATTTCGTCATTATTCAAAATCTACTTTCGAAGGAAAGACATTATGGAAACTGGGTTTTTTCATTTCATAGCCCTTTAAGCTGTATCAGCCATAGCTTTATATAATTAAGGGAGCAAGCTACCTTAAATTTTATGTTTACGAACCCATGATGTAATAATGGGTCTATTTTATTATGGTTAAATGTATATGCAACATTCTATATATCATTTTAAAGCTTATAACATGCTCTAAACAAAACGTAAATGTAAAAAACCCTGCAAAGCTGAAAACCATCTTTGGATGGATCAAAAACTAAGCATCAAGAATTGGTCATTTTAACTTGTAAAATAGATTACATCCCAATCAACAAATTAATGGAAGCTTTTTACCCTGTGATAAAAATTGAGTGTTCTATTAACAAATAAGAGCTTATTTGTTGCTATGGCAACAAAATACAGTGTAACACCAAAAGCTTCCATCAATTTGTTGACTGGGATGTAATCTATTTTACAAGTTAAAATGACCAATTATTGATGATTAGTTTTTGACTAGATAGCATCCAAAGATGGTTTTCAGCTTTGCAGGTTTTTTACATTTATGTTTTTTATCTGTAATGCTATTTGTTTAGAGCATGTTATAAGCTTTAAAATGTTATATACTAGCATGTTGCATATACATTTAACCATAAGATAGAGCCATTATTACATCATGGGTTCGCAAACATAAAATTTAAGGTAGCTTGCCCCCTTAAGTGCAAGCATTTAATTTTGTTATTTAATGTTTTTGATTTTTATTTATTTTTTGTTACATCCATGTTGATGCTCACGCTTTGTGGATTATTGAATATAAATTAGATATAAATAAATAAGGTTTTTACGATGTGTCAAGTTGTCAACAACTTCTGAGACTCAACCAAGACCAGTCGCAAAAAATGCAACTCCAATGTCTCGAACTCGATTCTTACGGAAAGGCCATGGAGTTGCATTTTTTTGCAACTGGTCTCGGCTGAGTCATTTTTTTTGCAACTGGTCTCGGTTGAGTCTCAGAAGTTGTTGACACACCGTAAAAATCTTTACCTAAAATTTCTTACACATGTTATTTCAGAGTGTAAATGCCAATATTATGTATTAATATTACTGTATTGTAATAAACCAAATATAATACCATGCATCTACTATATACTAGAACTCATTCAGCAATGGCCCTTCATGGCTGAGTTGGTAAGAGTGCCACCATTCTACAGTATTATCCATTCCAAATAAAATAATAATAATTTTATATGACATGTATGTAACTTACTGAGCAGGTCTTTATAAAATCACTTGGTGCACTCTGATCTTTTAACAATGTTGGAAGCAAAAGGACTGCAACACTCTTGTCTATATCTATACAAGAAATAGCAATTACACACTGTAGGCTCAAAAGTGTAAACAAACAAATTAAAGTACCAATACCATGGTAAACTAATACAGTGGCGCTTAGAAGTTTTGTAACTCCTCCGTGCATGTAAAGTGCATGTAGTCTTGTAAAGTGTACATGCAGATCACATGCACAAGATTGTGTACTGCGCTCAAAACTACAGACTACATGATGCTAATTGAGGCATAACTACACAAAGTTTGTGATGTCAACATGAAATAATTCACTATGCCTCAATAGACACTATCAGATGCATATCAATTTCTCACCTTTTGAATATTAAGCGCCACTCACTACAGGCAAAAAACTTTGTATAGTGCATCTACATGTTATACACGAAGCTTTGTGTATTTTTTGGTGCAATTACATGAAGAGTGGGTGTAAAAATGCTGTGTGTACACGAAGATTACACGCAATTTAGTCCACTCTTAAGCGTCACTGTAATACTAAGTCACTCCATAAGATGGTACATATACAATGTAGGTTAAGACACCTATACACAGCGCTATACACTATATATATTCTCGGCCAGAAATAATTTAGGCACACTAGTTAGTGACCAATAAACTCCCTGGATACAACCATGTTGGCAGCTTTAATTACATTACTTGCTATGATAACAATAAATAAATCATAAATCCCAGACCTCCTTAACCGTGTAGCTCAGTGGTAAGAGCATTGAACTAGTAAATCAAAGGTTATAGAATATAAATACATTTTAAGACCAAACCAGGACTAGTTGCATAAAATGCAACTTCAAGGCCTCCCGGCTGGAATTGACCACTGAGCTATAAAGGCCGTTGCCGAGAGCCTAGTTATGAGTTCTGTTTTTTATAGTGGTGGTAATACCGGGATAAGATTCTGGGTATATTACAGCTTTCAGATTTCTTTGATGACTCATGACCTATATTATATGTTTACTTATATGTTATAAATACCAGTCCAGTGCTCTGGTTGGACTAACTGGAGTGGTACATGTATGTATAAAACTGGGCATCAATACACTGGACACCCAGTTTTTTTATAAGAAAACTTTCTAATTATTTAAAAAGTTGGTTAATTTATATGATATATGTACTGCCTGTAATGGTCAGTGCGTACATGCATATATTATTGGTCATTTATGTATGTACTCTTTGGCCATCATAATCAAAAAATTATTAACTAGTAGTAAATAAACTGAAACTTACCAAAATGAACTCAATAAAATATTTGGGTCTGGACTTCGCTTATCTTTGTTGAAGCAGGAATGGCAAAATTGCAACTTCATCTAGAATATGTTAAAAAGCAAGAAACAACCTAATTAAAATACAGATAACATTGCAATATTTAAGCATAGTGGTGACTATTATTACAAATACATGGATAATCAAGCTAAAATCCTCAGAAAATTAGTCCCAGACAGTTTCCCAAGCATTACTAATATAATTATACAGTAGTGACTGTTGCATATACTGTATGCAAATAGCAATCAAACTAGTATATATATATTATATAGGTAATATTTGGCATTTCACTCGATTAAACTACATGTTCATAAGGATTTGTGGTGAAGGAAAATTTCGAGTGTTGGAATATATACATTTTAAGACCAAACCGAGACCAGTTGCGAAAAAATGCAACTTCAAGGCCTTCCGGCAGGAAATGAACCAGCGACCCAGCCCTGCGATGCCAGTGCAGTGCTCTGACCACTGAGCTACGGAAGCCGTTGCCGAGAGCCTAGTCACGAGTTCTGTATATATAGTGGTGGTAATGCCGGGATAAGATTCTGGGTATAATATTTATAGGTAATATTTGGCATTTCACTCGATTAAACTACATGTTCATAAGGATATGCGGTGAAGGAAAATTTCGAGTATTGGAATATATACATTTTAAGACCAAACTGGGACCAGTTATTGTTAACTGTAACCTTCACTTTCCTTATGAGTCTTGATAGCTCAATGGTTAGAGCATGTCACTGTCAATCAGAAGGTTACAGGTTTGAGACCTGTCTGGGACTCAGAATCATTTTCTGATGATTTGAGCTTGACAATTGTCCACATGTATAGTCTGAGCTGATTCACTTGGCACTGTTTGCCACGTGCATTTTAATTCCAAATGAAAAATCTATAATTAATATAGATTATACATACCCGTACCGGTATGCAATATCACATGAAGAAATCTTATAAATGATACCAAATGTTTGGAAGTAAAATTATTAGATGTGTGAAGCTGATCGTCCAGGTTGTTGTAGTCTTGAGAAAAGAGTCACCAACAATAGTCTTTAATAGTCAACAATAGTCTTTAATTGTCAACAATAGTCACCAACACAAAAGTCTTCAATAGTCAACAATATATACCTGTAGTCTTTATTAGTCATCAACAATAGTCTTTCTCAAGACTACAACAACCTGGACAATCAACTTCACACTTATCTAATGATACTCCGGTAGCATATATATCACATATGCCATTACACTTGTGCTTTTCAGCAAGGATTTAAATCTTAGAAATTCCCTTTTGTTAATTGTTATTCATACTTCATCATCGTTATTATAAACAAACGAAAGCTGTGTAAACATAGACACATTTTCGTGATACATACCACTCTGTAAAGGCTTGGCTTTCTTCGTCATATTTCAAATCTTTTTGATTAGACACTCTATTATCCACATTCCCGTTGAAAAATAGCTCTTCCCACACAATTGAATACTCTACGACAAAGTTTTTGATAAGATATTTAAAATTCAAGTCAACTACAGTATTTGATTATGAAAGTTAAACAACTAAGCTACAACTCCATTATGAAAGTTAAAATAACTAAGCTAAAAGAGTTAATTTAACTCTCTTGCCGGAGTTATAATAACCCATTATTATAGAGTTATTGTGACTCGTATAAGAGTTATTTTAACTCCAGTGACAGAGTTAAAATAACTCCAGATGATACCAGAGTTGATTTAACTATGCGAGAAGAGTTATTGTAACTCTGGTGTGGGAGTTAAAATAACTCTTCGTCATGGAGAAGTTATTTTAACTCGATGGAGGAGTAGTATTAACTCCAATAATCGGAGTTGAAATAACTCAACGAAATAACTCTATCCGAAGGAGTTAATTTAACTCCATTAACCGAGTTATTTTAACTCCTCGAAAATAACAGTGCATATATACATATATACATATATACATATATACATATATACATATATACATATATACATATATACATATATACATATATACATATATACATATATACATATATACATATATACATATATACATATATACATATATACATATATACATATATACATATATACATATATACATATATATATATATATATATATATATATATATATATATATATATATATATATACATGAAAGTATACAATGTGCCCTACCGGCTATCACCATATGGCTTTATGGTAACTGTGGACTTGGGACCCACTATGTACGGCTTATATATATATATATATATATATATATATATATATATATATATATATATATATATATATATATATATATATATATATATATATATATATATATATATATATATATATTATATATATATATATATATATATATATATATATATATATATATATATATATATATATATATATATATAATATATATATATATATATATATATATGAGTGATGAGTGTGGTAAGCTACGCTTGCCATACGAAACAGATCTGAGTGATTAAAATTCAAATGAAGTAACTCAAGTTTGTCTTTTTGTCTTACTATTCCGCTCTACCTCGGTATCGAGCACTCTACTCATATATGTCTTCGAACTTGTTATTTATCTATATATATATCTATATATATGTATATGTATATGTATATGTATATGTATATGTATATGTATATGTATATGTATATGTATATGTATATATGTTGAAAGGATTTATGGTGAAGGAAAGTTTCGAGTGTTGAAATACATACATTTTAAGACCAAACCGGGACCAGTTGCGAAAAATGCAACTTAGCGGCCTTCCGGCTGGAATTGAACCCGCGACCCTGCGATGCTAGTGCAGTGCTCTGACCACTGAGCTACGGAAGCCGTTGCCGAGAGCCTAGTCACGAGTTCTGTATATATGGTGGTAATGCCGGGATAAGATTCTGGGTATATTATAGGTAATATTTGGCATTTCACTCGATCAAACGTGTATGTATATATACGTATGTATATATACGGCTTCCGTAGCTCAGTGGTCAGAGCACTGCACTAGCATCGCAGGGTCGCGGGTTCAATTCCAGCCGGAAGGCCTTGAAGTTGCATTTTTCGCAACTGGTCCCGGTTTGGTCTTAAAATGTATGTATTTCAACACTCGAAATTTTCCTTCACCATAAATCCTTTCAACATGTAGTTTGATCGAGTGAAATGCCAAATATTACCATATATATATATATATACATACCTATATATATATATACATACGTGTGTATATATATATATACATACGTGTGTATATATATATATACGTGTGTATATATATATATACATACGTGTGTATATATATATATACATACGTGTGTATATATATATACATACGTGTGTATATATATATACATACGTGTATATATATATATACATACGTGTGTATATATATATACATACGTGTATATATATATATATACATACGTGTATATATATATGCATACATACGTGTATATACCGGGTGACCCAAATACATGGATTTACAAATACATGGATAATCAAGCTAAAATCCTCAGAAAATTAGTCCCAGACAGTTTCCCAAGCATTACTAATATAATTATACAGTAGTGACTGTTGCATATACTGTATGCAAATAGCAATCAAACTAGTATATATATATTATATAGGTAATATTTGGCATTTCACTCGATTAAACTACATGTTCATAAGGATTTGTGGTGAAGGAAAATTTCGAGTGTTGGAATATATACATTTTAAGACCAAACCGAGACCAGTTGCGAAAAATGCAACTTCAAGGCCTTCCGGCAGGAAATGAACCAGCGACCCAGCCCTGCGATGCCAGTGCAGTGCTCTGACCACTGAGCTACGGAAGCCGTTGCCGAGAGCCTAGTCACGAGTTCTGTATATATAGTGGTGGTAATGCCGGGATAAGATTCTGGGTATAATATTATAGGTAATATTTGGCATTTCACTCGATTAAACTACATGTTCATAAGGATATGCGGTGAAGGAAAATTTCGAGTATTGGAATATATACATTTTAAGACCAAACTGGGACCAGTTATTGTTAACTGTAACCTTCACTTTCCTTATGAGTCTTGATAGCTCAATGGTTAGAGCATGTCACTGTCAATCAGAAGGTTACAGGTTTGAGACCTGTCTGGGACTCAGAATCATTTTCTGATGATTTGAGCTTGACAATTGTCCACATGTATAGTCTGAGCTGATTCACTTGGCACTGTTTGCCACGTGCATTTTAATTCCAAATGAAAAATCTATAATTAATATAGATTATACATACCCGTACCGGTATGCAATATCACATGAAGAAATCTTATAAATGATACCAAATGTTTGGAAGTAAAATTATTAGATGTGTGAAGCTGATCGTCCAGGTTGTTGTAGTCTTGAGAAAGAGTCACCAACAATAGTCTTTAATAGTCAACAATAGTCTTTAATTGTCAACAATAGTCACCAACACAAAAGTCTTCAATAGTCAACAATATATACCTGTAGTCTTTATTAGTCATCAACAATAGTCTTTCTCAAGACTACAACAACCTGGACAATCAACTTCACACTTATCTAATGATACTCCGGAGCATATATATCACATATGCCATTACACTTGTGCTTTTCAGCAAGGATTTAAATCTTAGAAATTCCCTTTTGTTAATTGTTATTCATACTTCATCATCGTTATTATAAACAAACGAAAGCTGTGTAAACATAGACACATTTTCGTGATACATACCACTCTGTAAAGGCTTGGCTTTCTTCGTCATATTTCAAATCTTTTTGATTAGACACTCTATTATCCACATTCCCGTTGAAAAATAGCTCTTCCCACACAATTGAATACTCTACGACAAAGTTTTTGATAAGATATTTAAAATTCAAGTCAACTACAGTATTTGATTTTGTATTTATAACATTTATAGCTGCTTCAAACTTGCGTTTATTAAAAGTAGCTTTATGCCTTTATAGTAATCAAATATGAAGTAGATCAAACTCACCTTCGAACTTTGCTGAAACTCAATTGTATCATTTGTAATACCGACGAGTAATTGCTGTCAGATATTTCTTTAGAAATGGTAAGACAAAGCAATTTACCAAAGAATCCAAGACACAAAGCAGCATAAAGTGTTTCTCGACCAAGAGAGAATTCAAATATGGGCGCAGCAGTAACTCGCCAAGACCTCTGGGAAATGTCCATCCCTTTTATGGACAGCCTCGACCCAGGCGCTATTTTACCCGCCGCGTGACGGGTGACCTGGCTGAGGCCGTCGAAACGTCAGTCACCAATAGTCTTTCTCTAATGAAAGATTCAAACCATTTATTTTAAGCATTTTAATGTTACCCTTAATGCCTGACAATATTTCGAGTGTAGGAACATATAAATGTTAATACCAAACCGGAACCAGTTGCGAAAATGCAACTTCAAGGCCTCCCGCGACCCTCATATTGTTGATTATATGTTTAACATACTGTAAACATCAGAAAATTATGTAATTACCTTTACTTATAAAATTACTGGTCATTAATGGACGATTCCGTGATCCCATTTGACTCCAGGACTGGAGTTATTTCAACTCCTAATAATGCCCGAGTTATTTCAACTATATGATGATGAGAGTTATTTTAACTCCATTATGAAAGTTAAAATAACTAAGCTAAAAGAGTTAATTTAACTCTCTTGCCGGAGTTATAATAACCCATTATTATAGAGTTATTGTGACTCGTATAAGAGTTATTTTAACTCCAGTGACAGAGTTAAAATAACTCCAGATGATACCAGAGTTGATTTAACTATGCGAGAAGAGTTATTGTAACTCTGGTGTGGGAGTTAAAATAACTCTTCGTCATGGAGAAGTTATTTTAACTCGATGGAGGAGTAGTATTAACTCCAATAATCGGAGTTGAAATAACTCAACGAAATAACTCTATCCGAAGGAGTTAATTTAACTCCATTAACCGAGTTATTTTAACTCCTCGAAAATAACAGTGCATATATACATATATACATATATACATATATACATATATACATATATACATATATACATATATACATATATACATATATACATATATACATATATACATATATACATATATACATATATACATATATACATATATACATATATACATATATACATATATACATATATACATATATATATAATATATATATATATATATATATATATATATATACATGAAAGTATACAATGTGCCCTACCGGCTATCACCATATGGCTTTATGGTAACTGTGGACTTGGGACCCACTATGTACGGCTTATATATATATATATATATATATATATATATATATATATATATATATATATATATATATATATATATATATATATATATATATATATATATATATATATATATGAGTGATGAGTGTGGTAAGCTACGCTTGCCATACGAAACAGATCTGAGTGATTAAAATTCAAATGAAGTAACTCAAGTTTGTCTTTTTGTCTTACTATTCCGCTCTACCTCGGTATCGAGCACTCTACTCATATATGTCCTTCGAACTTGTTATTTATCTATATATATATCTATTATATATATGTATATGTATATGTATATGTATATGTATATGTATATGTATATGTATATGTATATATGTTGAAAGGATTTATGGTGAAGGAAAGTTTCGAGTGTTGAAATACATACATTTTAAGACCAAACCGGGACCAGTTGCGAAAAATGCAACTTAGCGGCCTTCCGGCTGGAATTGAACCCGCGACCCTGCGATGCTAGTGCAGTGCTCTGACCACTGAGCTACGGAAGCCGTTGCCGAGAGCCTAGTCACGAGTTCTGTATATATGGTGGTAATGCCGGGATAAGATTCTGGGTATATTATAGGTAATATTTGGCATTTCACTCGATCAAACGTGTATGTATATATACGTATGTATATATACGGCTTCCGTAGCTCAGTGGTCAGAGCACTGCACTAGCATCGCAGGGTCGCGGGTTCAATTCCAGCCGGAAGGCCTTGAAGTTGCATTTTTCGCAACTGGTCCCGGTTTGGTCTTAAAATGTATGTATTTCAACACTCGAAATTTTCCTTCACCATAAATCCTTTCAACATGTAGTTTGATCGAGTGAAATGCCAAATATTACCATATATATATATATACATACCTATATATATATATACATACGTGTGTATATATATATACATACGTGTGTATATATATATACATACGTGTGTATATATATATATACATACGTGTGTATATATATATATACATACGTGTGTATATATATATATACATACGTGTGTATATATATATACATACGTGTATATATATATACATACGTGTGTATATATATATACATACGTGTATATATATATATATACATACGTGTATATATATGCATACATACGTGTATATACCGGGTGACCCAAAAAAAAGTATCGCTGTTTGATCTCTTATACCTTTAACACTTGACAAGCAGTTGCATTTAAATAGATTTGATTGCATTCAGAAAGGCCTAAATTAAATTTTGATATATGATGTGAAGATATTTG